>CM046348.1:26411482-26428578 GCA_025403435.1 Artocarpus heterophyllus | reverse complement strand
ACTTCTACCCTATTTTCTTGGTAGCCTAGTTTCAAAATGATTTGGCTTTGAAAAAGGATTTCTATTAAAATGTTTCAACGATTGTTTGAAAATGGATTTATCGGTTATATTTTAATATACCGTGAACTGAAATGAACTTCTTAATGAATGTAAATGACAACACTCGGTAATAGGGTTTTGAATGATAATGATAACAAACATATAGGCATGATGCCATATCAAGATCGGGTCGTGTAGTGATCGACCTTGGGGACAGGTCCCGAAACCCAGTTGGGTCACTACGGTGGTGATATTATTATAGTTTTCCTAGGAAAGGAAAATGATATTTTTGGTTATACGGGTAAACTATTCTGGGTAAGGATGGTTTTACTCAAACTTATTTATTTATTTATTTATTTATTCAAGGTTTCTTTTAAATAACTCCTGAATAATGACCTGTTTCTTTAAATTAAATTATTTTATAAAACATAGTCCTACTAAGCCTTTCGCTCACGTTTTATTTGTTTTAAATTTTTCCCCTTCTAGGTGGTTTTCCATTTAGGTTTGGAGAGGACTCAACGGACAGGACTCAAGAGCAATAAAGGATTAGTAAACTTATTTGTAATATTTAAATCAAGGCATGTAAGATTTTAACTTTATTTGTACTTGGACTGTGATTGTATTTATGATATTGTCAGTACCATGTGTGTGCACAAGTTGTGGGTTTGTAGAACCCATATTCGCTATGTTTATTCTTTAATATTCATTTTTCATGTAATGGTTTTCCTTTAATTTTCACATTTTATATTTAATTCAAACCACTAAACCCTTGATTTTTAATTAAATTCTCTTTTAATTAATTTAAATAACCCGCCACATCACCTCCCGTACTCCGGGGCGTGACATTGGTCCTGGGATCAGTCCATATCAGATAATCTTATCTCCCGTTGTTTGGCAGGCTGAACATTCTGATCGGCAGGCCAAAGAGGCCAGTTCGGCAGGCCGACCACGTCATTCGACAGGCCGAGCTCCCGAGAAAAAATCTCCGTGAATCTTTTATTTTTCACCTGAGATTCTAAAGGATAAAGTCTCAGTTTTGATTCAAATAACCCAATAGAGAAGTTATCTGATCAAAACAAAGTTTATCAAGATAATCTCTAAGAAAATAAATCAATTCACCATAATTCTACAAGTTTATCTTGTTTTAATTTATCCAAAATTAAATCAACTGATAAACAGACAAGAATTATCTAATCGCAATAATTCAACAAGTTTATCTTGAACTAATTTCTTACAAAATTAATTCAACCGATAAACAGACATGAATTATTTGATTCTTAGAAATTTTAAACCAATATGATAATTCCGACATAAGTCACCAATTATTGAAAAAGCACGCCGTGTCGTTACAGGATTTTGTGAGCTAGCAAAGGGGACCAAAATGGACCTATAAAGTTCAAGCTCATGATAATTATGAAACCCAATATCCAAGATATACATTTCATAATTATCAACTCCAACGCTACTCCACTAAAAGCTTGGAGCTGCACTCTCGAACTTTATAGAATTACGAAGCTCGTGTAGCTAAGTCTCCATGACATATCATAGTGTATCGTATCCCCATATGACCATCCATAATCGGCTTAAGGACAAGTTCTGTCTTACCTTCTTGATTATTTTTATCTCACGTTCCATTGTCTCACCATTAGAAAACTTACTATCCAAAGATAGTATACCATTCGGTTACACCTATGTATCCAAATGGTTGAGCACTCTAGTTTTTCAATTACAGGACAACGCATATAAAGAGGATATCATTACTCCTAAAGAGGAGCTATGGATTCCATATCTATGAATAACAAGTCTACGCTATTAAGAGTCATGCCTCCAACGTACCGGTATGCATACCACTATTGAGATATGGGTGTCACCCTTTGGCACATCAAAAGACACAAGTCGAGACAACAGGCCCACTATTCATTTCAGGATTAAGATACAATACAAACGACTGTCTAAAGTGGATCGATTTGCCGAGACAGAATTATTAATCCAAATCAATTCACTTTATGTCCCGATCCAACACATCGTCACCTATGACAACGTGCCAATGTTTCTATTCACGGAGTCCAACTCCGATGGCCAAGACAAACCATCCCCCAAAAGGGATATAGACAACATAACAATCTTTACATGAATAAAGCGCCCAACTTTATTCCCTCGATTGTGGATCATATGTTTTAGACCATCACCTTAAGAATCGTGTCTTCTGCATAATCATCCCATCATATGCCCAATTCTTAAGGTTTAGACTGACAGTCTCAGACTACTGTTTGCTTATCATACATTCAACAAATATGAATAAAAAGAGGACAAGATTTGGTATATATATAATTGAATAAATTCTTTATTAATAAAAATGTCTCCAAAAACATATTACATTTTTACTCCTTAGGGCATACATGTCTAACATAATCTTATTATGAACGAGAGCTCTACTGTTCAAAACTTGAATTATCACTCAAGAGAACTATTTTTCTAACTTCCATAGGGAAGGAATGGATTCCATATCTGTATAATATTATTCCCAGCTATTTATTACTTTATGTTTCCAAGATGCTAAGTTGTAATCTGTGCTTAGACAAATCTTTACCATGCAAGTCAAAAAACATAATGTCATAAATAGGAGTCTAATAAATACTCAAGATTAAGACTGTCAAATATATGATCATCATAGTGATAAATTTGAATACTCTATTTGTACCGGATGATTATTAGAGATTCATATTTTATCTGGTCCAGTCCTATATAATCTCATTATATAAAGTACCTCCAATCCAATGTCTCTACATTAATAGTCTGGATAATGACTATTTCATTTTAGATGAGATTGGACCGTACTTGTAATTTTTAATTAAAAATCCCAAACTTTAATTAATTATTGCGGACTATTTAGATTATTATCTATAAATTTTATCCCTAAGCAAATAACACTTATATGCTAAATTTATAGTCACATAAATAATCATGAAATTTTCTTGATGTTTATAAATGTATTCATAATACATATAATCAACCAAAATAATAATAAATGTCATTTTATTTATTTAGTAATAATATGTACAATGTCACAGCTTTTAGGGCACCAAACCCAACACTAACAGCCATCAATATGTCTTATGGCAAGTTCAAATCTGCATTTCATGCCTCAATCGTGACCAGTTTGGTGTGTAATTATAAGCGAAAAATTATTTGTGAAAAATTTGAAAATGAGTCAAGTATTGTAATACAACGGATATTGACCATATACGTATGTTAGTGATGTAGTGGTCCAAGTAAGTTCAAAATTATCCCCGTATAATAATCATATTTGTTGTAGGATATCTCGATGGCTTAAGCCCACGTGGCAAGGTAAAGGCCCAGTACGGCCCAAGTAGGAATGAAGTCAAGATAACCTCCAGAGCTCGTCCATACATAGGGTTCGAGATTAAAAAGGCCTCATGGTAATCGCCCTTTAGTGCACTCTCACTTTGAGATAGGCAAAAGAATATAGGTGAAGTCAACGGTTGACACAATATACCTGCAAACAAGGCCACTTGCACAAGCTTCGAAGCTTTTGGGCGTGCAGGGACACCATGCATGCATATTATAAGTTGGCACAAAACACGAGGATTCCTGTCTCCATTATCCTCATTTTGGTCGCCCCTCCATGATGCCTCAGAGTTATATAAAGGAGAGAGATGTCATAGAGGCTGGATTTTGAATCTTCACGTTTCCAGAGCATATTTCCTCTCAATAATCCTCTTCTTCCTTTCTTGGATCTATCATGTACTATTTGAATATTAAAAAGAAAAAAGAAACATCAAAGTGGATATAGCTTATTTTTTAGTGAATCACTATAAATCCCGTATCTTAATTTTTTATTACTTTTCTCAAATTTTACCCCGTCAAACAACATATACCGTAAGTGATTGTGAGGATTAATGCGAAATTTATTGCTGATTAATTTCCAGCATCAACAGTACTCAAATTGGCATTGCAGACTCTTTTTTGTGAATTGGTTTATTGATACCCCATTTGATTGTAACCTTAGATATCCCCACTCGATAGCAAAGAAAAGGTAAAAGGTTTGACATGAGATTATTATACTAATTATATAACGTTCAAAATAGTAATTAGAAGTCCTTTATTTTAGCAACCGGCCTTTCTTTTTCGATATATATATATTGATCGCGGAAAAAAATGAAAATGGAGTACGAGGAAAGTATAATATAAACTGGCTGAAACAAATTAAGCAACACTCATGTGACTTGGATGAATTGGCTGACATTGGTTTGTACAAACAAATAAGTCATGCATCCAACTATTCCAATTGGCCTTATGTTGTTAATGTCGTCGTGGTCATTGTCGGCCTCTTTCGTATTTTTAGGCTAAACTAAATTAACAGGGTGTTTAACAAATAAACTTCAACTCAATTTGATTTCAAACATTATAGTATGTAAGTGATTTCTAGGGTTTTTAGAAAAAGTGTTCCAATTCTCAACTATAATGTATAGCAAATTAAAATATGCTAAAGTGCAAAGCTCTCATATGCCTCAGAATTAGAGTTTAAACTATAGGTTTTAACGTTTCTCCTAAACATCCGATTACATTATAACATACTTTTGTTTTATACTGTACCATGTGATAGCTTTATACTATAAACAAATTAAACTCATAAATTTAAACCACTTTACCATATACAAGAAAGATAAAATGGGCTGTTTTAAATAATCGTTGCTAGATAGCACTGTATGCCGCTTGAGAGGTGAGAAATAAGAGGGGATGAGAATCATTGCAAATCCCGCGTCTTAATTTTTATTAATTTTCTCAAATTTTACCACATCAAACTAATTAATTTTCTCAAATTTTACCGCATCAAACAACATATAGAATGAGTGATCGTGAGGATTAATGCAAAATTTATTGCTGATTAATTTCTAGTATCAATAGTACTCAAATGGGCATTGCAGACTCTTTTTGTGGATTGGTTTATTGATGTCCCCCATTTATTGTAATCTTAGATATCCCCACTCGAGAGCAAAGAAAAGGTAAAAGGTTTGACATGAGATTATTATACTAATTATATAGCGTTCAAAATAGTAATTAGAAGTCCTTTATTTTAGCAACCGGCCTTTCTTTTTCGATATATATATATTGATCGCGGAAAAAAATGAAAATGGAGTACGAGGAAAGTATAATATAAACTGGCTGAAACAAATTAAGCAACACTCATGTGACTTGGATGAATTGGCTGACATTGGTTTGTACAAACAAATAAGTCATGCATCCAACTATTCCAATTGGCCTTATGTTGTTAAGGTCGTCGTGGTCATTGTCGGCCTCTTTCGTATTTTTAGGCTAAACTAAATTAACAGGGTGCTTAACAAATAAATTTCAACTCAATTTGAGTTCAAACAATGTAGCATATAAGTGATTTATAGGATTTTTAGAAAAAGTGTTCCAATTCTCAACTATAATATATAGCAAATTAAAATATGCTACAGTGTAAAGCTCTCATATACTTCAGAATTAGAGTTTAAACTATAGGTTTTAACATTTCTCCCAAACTTGCTATTACATTATAACATACTTTTATTTTATACTGTTGAATGTGAGAGCTTTATACCATAGACAATTGAATTCATAAATTTAAACCGCTCTACCAAATACAAGGAAGATAAAATGGGTTATTTAGTACGAACTATAATAATCTTTGCCAGATAGCACTGTATGCCGCTTGAGAGGTGAGAAATAAGAAGGGATGAGAATTTAAAACGCTCTATAAAGTAAACTTACATACCTTTTCGTTTTCTTACCATGACTGATATTTACAACTTTTCTCACATAACTAGTTGAAGTCCACATGTTATGCACACGGGGAATAATTTCACAAGTTTTATCCATGTATTTAGTTTTAATTACTGTAATATTATTTTTCTAATTTATTTACAATGTAGGTCTTAATTGGTTGTTAATCTACAATTACTACTTATTGTTGTTAGGTCACTAAGAAGGCCTAAGTCGATCTTCGGGTCTAGGGAGGCCCTTGATGGATCCCTGCCTATATTACCCCGATGATATCCTAGAACCGTGTTTATCAAATAATACCCGAGAATGGCAAATCAGTCAAACTGTGACTTTTATTTAAACTGAAGATCTCCAAGATGACAATAAGAACTCAATCTTATTAGAATCTACAGGATTCCAGATATGCCGAAAAGAAAAACTCAATGGAAGGTCTGTTAGACATGTATGCCATAAGAAGTAAAAATATAATATGTTTTTGGAGACATTTTTATCAATAAAAAGTTTATTTATTATTCATATACCAAATAGTTGTCCTCTTTACATTCATATTTGTTGGATGTATATAAGCAAATAAAAGTCTAAGACTGTAGGCGTAAGCCTTTAGAATCAGACATATGACGGACAGATTATGCGGAAGATATAATTCTAAAGGTGACGATCTAAATCATAAGATCTACAATCGAGGGAATAAAGTTGGGCAATTTAATCATGTAAAGATTGTTATATTGTCTATATCTCTAAAAGGAGATAGTTTGTCTTAGCCATTAGAGGTGGACTCCGTGAATAGAAACATTAGTGCATTGTCATAGGTGATGATGTGTTGGATCAAAACATAAAGTGTAATTGATTTGGATTAATAATCCTGTCTCGGCAAATCAATTCACTTTAGGCAATCATATATGTTGTATCTTAATCTTGAGATAAATAGCGAGCCCATTGTCTTGACTTATGTCTTTTGATGTACCAAAGGGTCACATCCACGTTTTATGATGGTACACATACCGGTTCATTAAAGACATGAATTTTGATAGCATAGACTTGTTATTCATAGATACGGAATCCATAGCTCCTCTTCAAGAGTCGATGAATTCCTCTTATATGCATTATCTTGTAATTGGAAGACTGGAGCGCTCAACCATTTAGATACGTAGGTGTAACCGAATGGTATATTGTCTTTGGATAGTAAGTTTTCCAATTGTGAGATAACGAAACGTAAGAGAAAAATAATCAGAAAGGTAAGATAGAATTTATACTTAAGCCAATTATGGATATCCTATGGGAATACTATACATTATGATATGTCATAGATACTTAGCTATTTGAGCTTCGTAATTTTATATAGTTCGAGAGTACAGCTCTAAGCTTTTAGTAGCAGTAGCGTTAGAGTTGATAATCATCAAATGTATATCTAGGATATTGGTTTTCATAATTATCAGGAGCTTAAACTATATAGGTCCATCAGGTCTCCTTTACTAGCTCATAATAAATCCTACAATGATACGGCGTACTTTTCCAATAAATTGGTGACTTATGTTAAACTATTAGATAGGCTGAAATTCGATGGGATTAGATAATTCATGTCTATTTAGTGGTTGAATTAATTTTGCGAAGATTAATTCAAGATAAACTTTTTGAATTATCCAAAATTTATTTTCCTAGAGATTTTCTAGATATGATTGTTTTAATCAGATAACTTCTCTATTGGGTTGTTTGAATTAAAAGTGAGGCTTTATCCAAAGAATCTCGGGTGGAAAAAAAAGATTCGTAGGGATTATTTTCATAAGTTTGGCAAGGCGCTCGTTAGGTTTGGCCCGCCGATGGAGTAAGTTTGGAAGGCCGATCTGCCAATTCAGACTGTCGACCAATGATAATTTGATCATGCATTTTTATGTGATTTTGTTAGATATTAATCTAGATTCGAATTGTTGAGGCCTTATCTGATAAAGACTAACCCCTGGGTCCAACCTATATAAATAGCGAGTGAGACTTCATAGTTATTTAGATCAATTGAGAGATCAAGAGTGAGCAATCTATACTGTGAGTCTCTGGGTATTTCTCAATTGGTGGGAAGGAGAGTCATCGAGGAAGAGCTATACAACGTGCGCCCACATGCCCTCTGATCGTGGATAGAGAATAGCAAAGAAGACTAGTTGGTTGAGGCTCTTCTGGAACATTCTTCTCTTCATTGATTGTAGGAGCTCTTCAGTAAATAAAGTTAGTAAGATCTGGTTAATTTATGCATATAGTGTGGCAAACTTGTGTTTTGGAAAATTCTTTATTTAAAATTTTTTAAATTTCCATTGCATACTATTTTTCCAACAAGGTCTTACCAAAGTCATCAAGCCAATTAGATAGAAGATTATCTTGTATTTAAATTTGAATTGGAACAAGAGGGATCGAAACATAACCGACCTAATAAGCTATAACTAGAGGCCAACCCTAGAGGGCAATCTCAAGTCTAATTCTTGACACAAGCCCTAGCTCTAGTTTTGTAAACAGTTTTCTCGCAGTGAAACACCCTATCCCCTAGAAAATCCTCAATAGACATAGCCTTCAATTGAGATAAACTAATATAAAATCTTTATGTCTTTTTACTATTTTTCTGGCTATTTGTTTACTTCTTACATGGTGAGTGACCATCTCGATGAATTTAGAGAGATTTTTGTTAGACGTGTTTTACCTGTCGATATTTGCATATTAATAAAAACATATATATATATATATATATAAATCTTGCAATTTGTCTTCAGGCATACTTAAGATATTGTTTTGTTATTGAAAGATGTTACCACTACAAAAGAGATAATGGATAACAGCCTTCAGACATTACCTATTAGCAATAGACATCTAATTTATACCGAGGTCGCCTAAATCCTATAAAGAAAGAAAATAATAAAAAAACAGCAAACGTGAACAAAAAGATATAAAAATAAAAATAAAAAATAAATTAATATGGGACCTAACTTTTTTTTCTTTATCATATTTAATGGAAAGAAGGCTTTTGGTAGATTGGGAGTGACAGATATTAAGCCCATGTATTAAAACTTACTTTTTATAAATGCTACAAATGTTTTAGTGTCATATATAACTTAAACAAATAATATTATTAATAGTATGCAATATTTTTTGCAAATATGGTATGACTAAAACTATGTTTAAAAGTGTAGCACAATATGTAATTTTTCTTAAAGCTTCTTAGAAGATAAAGCCTCTCACATCTATAACCAAAAGGCAAAAAAAAAAAAACACACACACACACACTTTTAACCAAAACGTTGCTGCTTTGGTGAAAATGCTCGATGTTATTAATCATAATTGAAACTTGTATATAACAAAGATTAGCAATTGGACAACAAAAACCAGAAAGTGTGCTTCCAGCGTGCAAACAGATGCCCACCTTAGCCTAAAAGGCCCTAGATCCAGTCTCGTTTTGTAATCGTACAACTAAAATCATTTAACATGTCATATATCTAAAACATTCAAGTTATTGAACATGTATGCCTTTAGTTTTTTATCTCATTAAATATACTTAATTAAATTAGATTTAATACACAAATCAATATCTTACCTTCGTTAATAATTATTTTTAATATTTGAAATGACTAAATTATCCTTAAGTAAAATAAAAAAAAACTAATTAGACTTTTAAAATTAAAAAAAAAAACTAAAAAAAAGTTTTGTTTGTTTGAGGGTATTTTGGAAATTTTTTAAGTCACAATTCTTAATTTAAAGTATTGTTTGTTTACAAAGTTTTCTTAATTTTTTTAAAGGTATTTTGTGCATTTTTAAGTAAAAATAGGATTAACTAGTTAAAGGTGTAAATTTTAATTTAATATGAAGGATAATTCAATGAGATAAAAAAACTATAAGTATAGTTTTTGAATAAACTTAAAACACATAGTATAACAAGGTAAACAACCATAAAATAAATACATATTTTTCTTTTTTTAATTTCATTTTATATACAACTAAAATCTTAAAAAAATTAGAAGTAATAGAACCACCACCTTTAAGCCAACCCCTAAAAAATTGTGGGCCTCTAAAAATGACATAAATAAACCTAAGCAACTGTGTCACGCCCCGGAGTACGGGAGGTGATGTGGCGGAAAGTTTAAGTTAATTAAAAGAGAATTTAATTGAAACCGATGGTTTAAGAATCAAATTAAATAAGAAATAAGAAGATTTCCACCACATTTTATAAAAGAATTTAAATATTAAGCATAATAAAAATTAAATAAAAACTGCGAGTATGGGTTCCAAACCCACAACTTGTGCACACACATGGTTCTGACAATATCATAAACAATTACAGTCCAAGTACAAATAAAGTGAAACTTTACATGCCTTGATTAAATAATACAAAAATAAATCAATTCTCCTATTGCTCTGAGTTCGGTCCGAAGAATCCTCTCCAAACCTAAATGGGAAACCACCTAGAGGGGGAAATTTAAAACAATAAAACGTGAGCGAAAGGCTCAGTAGGACTATGTTTTAAAAATAATTTAATTTAAAGAACAGTTCATTGTTAGGAGTACTCAAAAGAAAACTTAAATAAATAAATAAAACATAATTTGAGTAGAGCCGTTCTGACACAGAACAGTCTACTCGTACAATCAAAACACCATTTTCTTTTACCTAGGCAAACCATGATATCACCACCGTAGTGGCCCAGCTGGGTTTCGGGACCTGCCCCCAAGGTCGATCGCTACACGACCCGATCTCTGATATGGCATCATGCCTTAGTGTTTATTATCATTATCATTCAAAACCCAATTACCGAGTGTTGTCAATTACGTTCATTATGAAATTCATTTCATCACGGTATATTAAAATATAGCCGATAAATCCATTTCAAACAACCGTTGAAAACATTTTGATAGAAATCCTTTTCAAAGCCAAATCATTTCAAAACCAGGCTACCAAAGAAATAGGATAGAAGTCCTACCTCAATACTCGTGCCGGTGCCCCACACCGTAATCCCGGTCCGCTATACGTTAGCTCCACGGAACCACGAACGATCCTAGATACAAACTAAGTCGATCAATATCTAGTTTGAGACATTCTATGTTACTAAATCATTTCATGATGTCCTAGTGTGCCATTTGTATCATTAAAATCATCCTATAAGGTTGGAATTTAAATCAGGGTTCAAAACAGTGAAAACGGGTGAAAATCACAAATTTTCCATGCCTCGGTCGGCCTGCCGGACCTGCTTCGGCCTGCCGAACTGCACAGTTCGGCCTGCCGGAAGCAAGGTTCGGTCGGCCGAACATTTCCCAGTTCGGCCTACCGGTCGGAAGAACACCGGCCTGCCGATCATCATCCGGCCTGCCGAACATGTTCGGCCTGCCGAACTGGGAAAATCCAGAAATCCCAGCCACGGGTTTCTCGATCCCCAAAATCAAATCTTGATTCTAACCTTTTTCTCAAATCCCAGGCATGAAAAACAATCATAGTTGATAGAAAAACATCTAGAACATGTTTGAACTCATTTAAACAAGATTTAAACTCATTTTTAAACTCAAAATCCTCAAAATCGAAAATGAGAAAAAGAGGAAAAATGAAAATCTTGAATTCAATCCGTTTTTCTTCAATCTAAGCTTAGATTCTAGTTGTTCTAAGTTCATTTAACTCACTCACGGTTTTCTAAGCTTAAACAACTAGATTTCAAAAACACAAAATTGAAAATTTTGTAAAAAGTTTAGAAATTTCGAATCTAACCTCGAATCGAAGCTTCAATCCGCGTTCTCGGTTGCCGAATCACGTCCCCGAGCTCTCCCCTTGCTACCGAAGCTTGGATTCGAATGGAGTTCAAAAATTTTGAGAGAGATAGAGAGAGAGAGAGGGCTGCCGAGAGAGTAAGAGGAAGAGAGAGAGATGCGTGAAGTGAGGAGAGAGAGAGAGAGAAGAAGGAAATAAATAGAGAAAAAGTCGGGGCGGTTTTACTGTGCGAAAACCATGTGCCGCCCACGGTTTTGTAAAACGGAGTATTTTTAACATTTTACAAATTTTGTGTTTAAAACTCAAAACATCATTTTAATCAAAAAAATCATTTGAATACATCAATTTAACAAAACAACCAAAAATTCAAAATCCAACCAAATAATCTAATTAATGTTAAAACGTAATTATGGCACACTAATTCATTTACATTACATTAACGTTAAATAAATTTCGGGCGTTACACTCTCCACCCCTAAAAGAAATTTCGCCCTCGAAATTTACAACTCATCTCAAAACAAAACAAATGCGGATACAATTCCCGCATACTCGACTCTAGTTCCCAAGTGGCTTCATCAACCCCATGATGCCACACGACCTTTACCAACGGTATCTCACGACGACGCAAGCTAATCACTTTCGTCGATGATCTGAATCGGCACTTCTTCGTACGTCGTATCTCCTGAACCTGCACATCGGAACGAAACTATCTTGCCCTGCTCAGGCGGACACTTCCTAAGCATCGACACATGAAACACATCGTGCACATGAGAAAGTTCGGGCGGAAGATCAAGCCGATAAGCGACCACACCAACACGCTGAGTGATCTCGAACGGCCCAATATACCTCGGCGCGAGCTTCCCACTCACTCCGAACCGCATAGTTCCCTTACGAGGCGATACCCTCAAGAGAACAAAATCTCCAACCGCGAACTCTAAAGGTCTACGTCTCCTATCCGCGTAGCTCTTCTGCCGACTCTGAGCTGCCCTCAACCGATCTCGAATCACCGCGACTTTCTCGTTGCTATCACGAATCTCATCGGCCCAAGAATAACTCTATCTTCTGGCTCGGCCCAACACACAGGTGACCGACACGGTCGCCCATACAACGCCTCAAATGGTGCCATACCGATACTCGCCTGATAACTATTGTTGTACGCGAACTCCGCCAAATGCAAACATTGCTTCCAATTCCCGCCGAAGTCCAACGCACAAGCACGCAACATATCCTCGAGAACCTGAATAACCCGCTCAGACTGCCCATCAGTCTGAGGATGAAACGCCGTACTGAAGTTCAAATCGTACCAAAGCCTCCTGAAAACTCCTCCAGTACTTAGCATTAAACCTGGTATCTCGATCAGAGGTGATGGACAAAGGAACTCCATGCAACCTCACAATGTTCTGCATATACAACTCCCGAGAATCTTCCTAGAACACGTCGACCTAAACGGAATGAAATGCGCCGATTTCGTCAACCTGTCGACCACAACCCAAACTGCGTGCCGCTGCTCCGTCCTCGGCAAACCTGTGAGAAAATCCATCGTCACATGCTCCCATTTCCACCCAGGAATAGGAAGCGGCTGAAGCTGACCTGCAGGCTTCTGATGCTCGGCTTTCACCTGAAGACACGTCGAACACTTGGCCACGTACTCGCGAACATCTTTCTTCATCTCCACCAATACTGCCTCTTCAAATCACGATACATTTGGTGCTGGATGAATAGCAAACTGAGACCTATGAGCTTCGTCTAGAACGGCTTTCGTCACCTCGGCGATAACTGGAACTGCAAGACGCTCCCGAAAGTACAACGATCCATCTGCATGCACTCTCCATTCCTCGAACTGCTCCCTGTTCTGAATCCGCGACCAAATCCCCTGCAAATGTCGATCCTACCACTGACTTTGCTTCACCATCCGAACAAGAGCTGGAGTCGCTTCCACGTGATATAACGAAACTCGATCACCGTCTTCATGATACAATAGCCGATACTCACTCACTGTCGCATCCCTGCTCCAGTCCTCAAAAATCAAACAAGCGAGAATCCTGAAGACTTCCTGCTAAGCGCGTACGACCACATTAGCTTTCCCGGGATGATACTGCAACGCGAAATCATAATCCTCCATGTACTCTACCCATCTGCGCTGCCTCAGATTGAGATCCCTCTGAGTGAACAAATACCTCAAACTCTTGTGATCGGAGAAGACCTGAAACGATGCTCCATACAAGTAACACCTCCAAATCTTCAGCGCGTAGATCACCGCCGCAAGCTCTAAATCATGAGTAGGATAATTCCGCTCGTGAGGTCGTAGCTGTCTCGATCCGTACGCAACCACACGTCCATGCTGCATCAACACGCATCCAAGTCCGCGCCCTGAAGCATCCGCATAAACCTCATACGGCTCGTCACGCTAGGAATAATCAACACTGGAGCTGAAGTCAACCGGTTCTTCAATTCCTGAAAAGCAGCTCACAATCTTCCCACTCAAACCTGACATTTTTCTTGATCAATCTGTCAACGGAGCTGCAATCTTCGAAAATCCTTTACAAATTTCCTGTAATATCCAGCAAGACCTAAGAAGCTGCGAATCTCCGCTACATTCCTTGGTCGTTCCCTCCAATATAGCTCAATCTTGGACGGATCCACTGAAATACCATGCTCGAGATGACATGACCCAGAAACTTGACCTCAGTCAACCAGAACTCACATTTTTCCCTCTTAGCATACAACTGGTGCTCCCGCAGAGTCTGAAGCACGATCCGAAGATGCTGCTCATGCTCCTCCCAAGTCTTAGAATACACAAAATATCATCGATGAACACGATCAAAACTGATCCAATACGGCCTAAATATCCTGTTCATCAAATCCATGAAAGCTGTGGAGCATTCGTCAACCCAAAAGACATAACCAGAAACTCAAAGTGCCCATACCGAGTCCTAAAAGCTGTCTTGGGAATATCCTCTTCCTTGATCCTGAGCTGATGATAACCTGAACGCAAATCAATCTTCGAGAAGTATCGCGAACCTCCCAACTGATCAAAACTCATCAATCCTAGGCAAGGGATACTTGTTCTTCACCGTAACACGATTCAGCTGCCGATAATCCACACATAACCTGAGAGTCCCATCGTGCTTCTTAGGAACAAAACTGGTGCTCCCCACGGAGATGTGCTGTTCCGAATATACCCTTATCAGCAAGCTCCTGAAGTTGCTTCCTCAATTCCTTCATTTCTGCCGGCGCCATCCGATAAGGTGCCATAGAAATCGGTGATGTCCCTGGAAACAACTCGATACCAAACTCAATCTCCGATGCGGTGGTAATCCTGAACTCGTCGGGGAAAACATCCTCGAACTCATCAACCACCGGAATCGCTACACTGCCACTCGAAACATAGGGCTCGCAATCTAGTTGGCAAGAAAAGCACAAAAACCTAGATTCCTTCGCCCTCCTAGACACGACTTCATGAGACGCTCACTCATTAGCCAATCACCACCACCCTGGTAAGTGATTGTCGCCCCTATCAGACACTAGGGTCACTTTTCTAAGTTGGCAGTCCATGACTGCACTATACCTGGACAACCAGTCCATCCCTAGAATACATCATAGGAACTCATGGGGAGTATAATCAAATCACTTTTCAAAATCTCATCCCCAATCTTTATTTTACAGATTTACACATACAATTTACACACACCCGCCCCAAGGGAGAAGTTATAACTAGGGGTTCATTAAACTCTTCTATCTCTAATCCCAAGGCATGTACAAAAGAACTCGAAATGAGAGAATGAGAGGCACCGGTATCAAATAAAACGCGAGCTAAGATCTGGAAACCAAAATCATACCATCGACAACCGCGTTACCAGTCTGAGAATCTGACCCTCCAGATGCCATTGCATGAACCTGCACTGGCGCCTTCCCTTTTCCTCTACCGACATTGCTGGGTCCTGGATTACTCGGCCGATACTGCTGAGATGGAGACGACTGCACACTACCTGTACTCGCGCTATACTGAGGAACACTGCGCTGAAAATGCTGCGGCTGCTGTCCCCGTGCCGGATATGAGAATTGCTGAGGAGAGAACTGCGGATACTGCAACTGCAGGTACTGCGGAGGTGGAGGTAGGGTCTGAGGCTGAGGCTGAGACGAACGACTGGCATCCTCCCCGGTCTGAGATCCAAGATGAGCACTCCTGATCGGGCAATTCCTCTTGATGTGTCCGGGCTGCTGACAGAAATGACAATGAAAGCTGTACGGATTGTTGCGCCCGCTGCCAGACGAACTGCTGCTACCACTGGTCGCACCTCCTTGCTTGCCTTTCCCCGGAGCTGGACGACTACTGGTGCTTTTCCTGCCACTCCTCTGCGGTCCTCTTGAAGCCTTGGCTCGGTCCTCACAATACTGCACATAATCATTCTCCACGGAGATTGCCGACGACACAAGCTCTCCGAAACTCCTAAGCCATAGAGCAACCAACTGCCGCCGAATAGGAGCCTTGAGCCCTTCCTGAAACTTAATACATTTCTCACACTCCGATGCCACCGCCGATGGAGGAAATCTAGCCAACTCATTAAACTTTGCCTCATACTCCCGAACTGACAAGTCACCCTGCTGCAACCTGTAGAACTCAGCTGCCTTTTGATCTCTATACCCCTGCGAAAAATACCGATCATAGAACAGCTCCTCGAACTTGTCCCAACTGATATCACCACCACGCTCCAGACGCTTAGTTTGCTTCCACCAGGTGTTAGCGCCACCTTCAAGCTTATACGCCGTGAATTCCACACGATACTCCTCAGGCACACCAAGAGTATCCAGATGCTTCAAGATCGAATCCAACCAATATTCGGCTAACTGCAGGTCCCCATTGCCATCAAAAGTCAAAATAGACGCCCGCTGGAATTCCTTAAAGTACGCATGCCGACTACCAACATCGAAATCTCCCGGTCTAGCCCTGGCTGCCATCTGTCGGAAAGCCGCAAACATAGACCTCATCATGCTCTCATCATTTCCAAACTCAGCGTCAGCAGTCGAACGACGTCTAGGTGCCATTCTCTCACTTCTGAAAACAAAATTTGGACTGTTAGAGGTATTTCATTGTCAAACCTATGTGTGCACAATTCCCAAGGTTCATAACCTTGAGTTCTGATACCATTCTGTCACGCCCCGGAGTACGGGAGGTGATGTGGCAGAATGTTTAAGTTAATTAAAAGAGAATTTAATTGAAACCGATGGTTTAAGAATCAAATTAAATAAGAAATAAGAAGATTTCCACCACATTTTATAAAAGAATTTATAAATATTAAGCAAATAATAAAAATTAAATAAAAACCGTGAGTATGGGTTCCACAACCCACAACTTGTGCACACACATGGTTCTGACAATATCATAAATGCAATTACAGTCCAAGTACAAATAAAGTGAAACTTTACATGCCTTGATTAAATAATACAAAATATAAATCAATTCTCCTATTGCTCTTGAGTTCGGTCCGAAGAATCCTCTCCAAACCTAAATGGGAAACCACCTAGAGGGGGAAATTTAAAACAATAAA